>OY293411.1:8710877-8728655 GCA_958502065.1 Chrysolina americana | reverse complement strand
TGATTCTTTTTATTTCGAAGCATCTCCGATTAAATAAACATGAGGGAAATCGCCGGATTGAAAGTAAACAAGTGGAATATACGCTTGAAACTGACATGGAACGTCAAAGATCAAAGGCGAAATTGTTCCACATCGTCCATCATTTTTATGCAGATATTTGTAACAAGATGGAATTGGTAATAACGTACGCAGCTCATCCAAAACGGAAATCACATTCCTCTTGTTATTTTTGCCCGCCCATTTTACTTTTTTGAATTTTTTATTCAACTTCATCTTTGTGATAATATTCTCCTCTTGCGAAGGTTAAACTCAATCAAAAATGAACCTTTGTCGTGTTGTTTTATGAGAAAATCAGTGTGACCATAAAACACGCAGTAGTTGATTAGAGGATGTTGTACAGATGTTTATATCGACTAGGGCCATCCAGTCAACAACACACGTCCTTTGATTGAAACAGATGGTGTTCTGAAACTGATTAATTTACAAAAATGATGGAATGAAATGATACAAACATGTCCACGAGAAAAGCAAACCACGAAAGAAAGTAGAATTAGTAGAACGGTGATTGAATGATACCGAATACCTTAAGGATCAAAATAGCAAAATATTACCCAAAACGTTTCTTTGTCAGACTTAATTTGACTTTGTCGAAGAAAGATCATATCATCCTTATTACACATAACACAAATGGAATGTTCATCAAGTCTACATATGAAGAGCGATATAGTCTTCAAATTGTAAAAGTTTCTTGAAAAAAAAAATCAATTAGTTATTTGCAAAAGCGTTCGACATATTGTGTCACCATAAATTACTCGAAATACTAGAGAATATAGGTTTTAGGGGAGGAACACTGGATCTGATGACTAGTTACTTAACAAACAGGTAACAACATGTAAAACTCATAAAGTACAGATCGAATAGTTGAATATGGTACCTCATGGAACAGTCCTAGGACCAGTTTTAGTCAACGATTTATCTTTGATAAACACCCTCAATCTTTTTGTTGTTTAGAACGCCGCATAGTCATTCCATTTATACAAGGAGAGAGAAAGAAACAGTCCAAGTATCATAGAAAAATGCGGTTTTTTTCAATAAATACCTTGTGTTTCCAAAAAGGATTGGATAATTTTCATGAATTTTTGATATAATGTACGGTTGTCATCAATATTAGCATAGGTCTCCGAACTCATTTGTCGGCTGCATATCTTTGAATGTACGGATTATATTGATACCACATATTCTTCTCGAAACATATTGGGAGTAAATCAGTGTGGTACCAATTCCAAATTAGAAAGACCTAAACAGCTAGTTATTTGAGAATGTCCATATAGGACGAAACTGCAGTAACGAAGTGTTACAAACTAAAGTAGTATAAAAACATTGAAATTTTCTTTTCTCATTTCTTATGATGATCTCCTACCACGCTACATCCATCAATTTGTCTATTTTCATAACAATTTTATAAACGTTTCAGTAACAGTTTACAGTTGTATATAGACTTCCTTGATTTGACAATTTTTCATTTCCAGACCATAAATGGTTAAAATTTCAAAAGCACTCGTTCCACACTTTGGAATTCACGATCACTATAATTTGGCAATAAGCCTGATACGACAGATAAAATAGTGAAACAGGATATGCAATCGATGGCAAATAGCTAACTTTGACTGATTATTTTTTTCACATGTCAAATTTTGACGTTTCTGATAGTGCAACCAATAGCAGCGAATCATTCTGGTCAATCATTCGGTTTTATACTGATAATTTCACCCGCCATATGAAACTCGCATCTCTTGCGAACCAATAAAAACGGTGCGTCACTGATAGTAGACAGTTTTGAGCCGGTAATACCACGTTGTCATGGGCAACCACGCATGCGAACAACAATGAAGGATATATCTTGCTAGCAAGGATGACGTTATAAATGTCAGTCTAACAACTTTTATTCATTGAACTAAAATGAACAAGAATATACGTTTTCCTAACTTCGTTGGTTCTTGAAATTATCTCAATAAATACAACTCACAATACTATCATCAGTTCTGCCAGAAATCTCAAACTCGATCAAATTGCTTTGAGGTAACACCACTCGTCCTAGCGGACTCGTGGTGTTAACAAGGAATTTCATCTTGTTGATTTCCGACATAATTACTATCGATAGTATTGCGAGCACTCGTGGTATTACCCCCGATAAAACTTCGTTTGCCTTCGAACTGTCAAAACTTAATAGGATCAGATATTTTTTCAAATACGGACCTGTCTATTTCATCACAAATATTGATAGAGCGATAAAATCACAATAAAACTTTCCTCTTTCATTTTTTTATATTTTCTGAAATAACCATTCTATTCGTAAAAAACCGAAAACAGCATTTTTAGTTTTCCCTGTATAAGTCGGGAAGGGCGAGAGTCCCCGTAGATTTTCTCTGACCAATGTACTGCTCACCACAATAGTTACATTTTTTCCCATTTAATCGTCTTTGTATCTATTACGGTTTAGAATATAGCAATGTTACCACATGATAAAATAAACGGCCTGTATACACTCTCGAACTTTGTTCGTTTTATGTAGGGTTATCTGTGTCGATTTTATTGACCGGGTCATATGATACGTTATAATGAATTATTATATTATCAAAACGTATGAAAAGTTGCCTTATTATCAATGATTATTCACTCTTCACATTCCTCATATCGTACGGAATATTTTTGAAACCACCTGTACCTACATCCGAACCACACAGGTGGAAATAGGTAGCAACGATAGATATTTCAGCTTCAAAAGAAACGGAGCAATGTTTCAATATCGAACACGTTAACATCTCATAAGGTATAACGCAATACGGGAACCGAAGGGTAATCTTGTATTCCATCAAACGATATGAATTTTGTTATTCGAATGGGGATTCGTACGTAGCTATCAGATCCTTTTGCTCTTATGTTTCTCTTATTCGGAGCTTTCGGGCCAATAATGGTCGGCCATACGTGTATATAGATAATTCAATATGTATTATATCGGGATACGGGAAATAATGCCTCACAGGTGATGTTCCCGAATTGAGTTCATTGCACATTTATGAGAGAGGTAATTTGGTGGATCGTAGGAGTGCCATCAATTATTCTGATTTGTTTTTCTCTTCAGTGTGGGTTAATCAATCAGTACGGCAACAGGATAATTCGATCTCTGCAAATGCGGAAGCAGGATAGCGTAGGAAAGAGGGGAAAAATCGTATGCAGTGGAAAATGGTGAAGTATAACGTATTTTTTGAATTGAGAAACCCTCATCATGGTGGATTTCCCTTCCGAGTTCACTTCATCTTCATTTCATTCGTAATAAGTATACAGAGTTCACCAGAACAGATAATTGAATAAACATCTACCATGTGTAGTACTTAGCAAGAAGTTTGGTCTATATTAAAGAATGGCATGAGAGCGTAAACTCATTCACTAGGCATTCAAACTTCTTCTGCCCACGTGAAAAATATTCGAGGTTGTCTTAAAAAAAATATCTCAGTTAATATTACTGCGATTATCTTGAAGTTTTGGTGATTTATTGTAAAAAAAATAAACATTTTCATTTACTATTGGCGTACGGTGATGGGGAGATAAAAATAGTTATTTTTTTAGTGCGTAAAATGAGTGATTTTTAATGGCACATCAGGTCGAGGGCAAAAATTCTCTCGAATATGCCATAAAAACACGAATTTTATACACGAAATACAAAGAACATTTTTTGTACAACTGTGAATGTGAATTTACATCGTCTGAAATATATTGAAAATGAATATTTCTAATACGTCTTGACGTGGTTTTTTGTTTCGATAAGTTATCGCTTTCAAACGACTGTTGTCTTGAAAATATTATTCAATGTTTTCAGTACAATCGCATTCAAACAAAATAACTAAATACTACTTCCAAACATATTATCCTTAATGTTAACAATACAATACAATACAATATAATTCCACAGCATCCAGTGGTCTTTCTCTGTCGTTACCATAGAAACGGTTTGTTGGCACGCCGCGTTTAGAGTTTGACTGTTGTTGCTCGTAGTTGCTTCAATTTCAAGTTATATTCAAAAACCAAAGTAGTGGAAAAAATCATGTATACAACTCGAATATGAGGCCTCTTTTTTGCACTTACAAGTTTCCATAACTCGCCTATGACTCCTTATGAAAACCTTTCGCACGTGCAAAAAAATCGCTTCATCTTCTCGTTTAAATGACTTTAGATATTCAATTGCTAAGAATATTAACAAAAATTTTGGTTCAAAATTCCTCTTATTCAATTTTTATCACTCCTCTCCAATGCCAGACAATTGCAATAACACTGCTTTCATGACCTCCAGATTCAAAATCAGCAACCCCAAAAACCTCCCCATCCTTATTTTCAAAATCACAAGTGTTGATTTTATAGCAGAAAAAGAATTTAGTACTTTTTCAATAAGTTCTTCATTTGTAAGTGTGGTAACAAAATTACCATTTACATTATTTTAGATTCTTGTGTTTTCAACAAACTATGTTCTGAAACAATGAATAATTCTTGTGAATCGCACATTCACTTTTCTTGAATTTTGGGGAGTAATTTCCTGAAAATTGCAATTTTGTTTTTACGGATCACCCAGGTTTGCGGAGAATTTCCTCAAAAGCATAGTTTGTGCGAGCAAGGGAGATCCGGGACCTACAGTTTTAATAAAAGTGGATTCCGAACCACTTTAGCTCAGTGGCGGGCTGTCCCGGGGATCGAACCCGGGCTGTCTGGGTGGGAGCAAATACTCTAACACCACGGCCACTTCACTTGTGTAATGCTATGCATTACGTGGCTCAAGTGCCTCCACAGAAAAAAGTCACATGGGGTAAAATCCAGTGATCTGGGAGGCCATGATTCTAAAGGAGAATTTCTACCTATCTACTTCATAGGGAAAGTTACATTAAAAAAGTTTCTAACTCTCAGAGAATTATGTACGGGGGCACCATCTTATTGTGAGATTGAGTTTCATCTCTGTAATGTGAAAGAATACGGGGTAACCTTCTCTCTGAATAAAAGGCAAACATCTGTCGGAAAACAACTACTTCTCTGGCAAATACCACGACGTACATTGAACTACATCTGACAAATATTTGTGCAACGTTCTTCCAAGAAGACCAATTCCAAGTGCTTGTCTTGTAATTAAACAGAAGATTTTCCTTTATTTGGCTGGGAATGATCACCTGCAGATATGCATGTTTCGAAGTTTATTGCCTTTCATCAGTGACAGGGTAGGTCGGACAACATTATAATTGTCATGTCCCTGCCAAATGAAAAATAATCAACTGTTTAACTTATATTTCCCCATTTCCAAAGCAAATTAAGAATTCATGAAATTTGGTGAGGACATATGAAAACCTATGGTAATCATAGAGCATACATGAAAAAAACGTTGCAACAAATGTGTCACTACCGGCCGGTGTATGACCAGGGTATCGGTTAACTCGGTTTGAATCGCCACTAAAATCAGATTTGAGCTATCATCCATCAACACCGTAACACCGAAACACTGATTTGGGATTTTGACCTTCAATCTATCCATTTTTCATGTAGCTTTCGGTCTCCTGCTACAAATTATCAGGTTAATGGCATTGAACGCGTCATGTCGGCATTTTGTCAACCACCAAGCGTGTGTGGTGGAATTATTTTAATAGGGGGTTATTGACTAAAATGAGATTATCTGGGATTTGAACTACCGGTGGCATGTTTGATGTATTATAACCGGTTATTTTGTCGTTCGTGATAGTGGAGGTCCCAGACAAAACTTCAACCAAAAAAATCTGTCATATTATACAGGGTGAACCAGGACATCCCTTTTTTCGTTTCGGAAATGTATAGACGGGGTTGAAATATCACCAGGACTTCATATACATCTTTTTCTTCCAGTCCCTCGTTACTAAGTCACGCGTCTTCTACTTTAAATAATGAGAAGTGTTATTTTTTGATATCTATTGTTGTTTTATTTTAGTTATAGGTAAGGCCAATGATCCACACCTCAAAACTTTGAAATGACTGATTGTACTATATTTTTCAGGACAATTTTCTGAATGTCAAATCGATTGGAACAATGATTTTTGATGAAAATACTATATTATTCGTCTGTATCCAATCTGAGACGCCCACCATTATTTGATAAGTTTTTTCAAAGAAATTATTGATGGGATCAAATTATCCCCAGTATTTCATATAATGTTTTTTTCTGAAACCGTTCGTTACTAAGTTACGGGCCCTCGAAATTACAAATGGAAAAAAGTTTGTGATGAAACCGGAAGCGCCATGGCCAACTGAGAATAACAACTTAGAAATGAGTGGTTTTCTGGAACAGACAGATGTTAATTTGGCAATATTCCGAAAACTGTTGAATATGGGCATAGATAGCGAGAATATTTTTTTTAAAGTGCATTGGTCTCTGTAAGCGGACACATGCCTTATTGTAAAGCAAGTGTGAGCTGCATACATGCCACTTCCGATTTCTGGTGCCAGCTTGGATAGTGCTGTAGGTTTCCCGTGTTTTCAAGGGAGCTTTTTCCTGAGAAGTCTACATAATCCTAGTACACGTAAAAGTAACTTATTAGACTTCAAAGTTTCAAATAAACAAATTCCTATGAGTTTAAATTATATACTACTCTAGGTGCCAATATTGAGGCTAAGAATATGTTTTGGCATGAAAAGTAATTTTAATGAGAACTGTTTTTATTTGATATCAGAATATTAAGATCATGCTCGTAAATGCACTTTTGATGCAACAAATATACTTGCCAAACTTCCACACTTGTTGTTTATTTTTTTTTTTTTGTTCCTAGTTCATAAAACTGATGACATGACATGTTACAAATGTTTGAAAAACATAATGTAGTCAATAAATGTTTCTTTCCTTCTTCTTTTCTCTAGTCCTAAGACTCCCTGTAATATTTTTCACGTGGTCAGACGAAGTTTGAACCTCCATTCAATTAGCTAGTGCTCTCAGGCCTTCAATACTTTTGAGGTAGGTAGAGCTATTGTCCCAAGTGAGATGCGAAAAGAGCATTTGGGTAAATATATACCCTTCTTAAGACTCCCTGTAATATTTTTCACATGGGCAGATAAAGTTTGAACGCCTATTAAATGAGCTAGTGCTCTCAGGCCGTACTCCAAAACTTTTGAGGTGAAGGTATTGTCCCAAGCGAGATGCAAATAACATTTGCCAACATATATACAGTGTGTCCCGCTTTTCATGAATACACCCTAATATCTCAGTTATTAATAAGATTTTCTTGGAATTCTGGTGGTGATTGTATGTTAGGCGTTAGGATTGAGGAAATTTTTTTTTAGAAAAAGAATATTAGGGCCTATTCAGACAACTTTGTCTATCAGATTGAGAATCAGCATCCCCAGAAACCTCTTAATTCATAGTTTCAGAATCTCAAGAGCTGAATTTAGCAGATTTATTTTTCATTTTAAAATAATTTCTTCCAATAGGTAGTTTATTTCTAACATTTTATTTTAAATGTCCTAATCCTATTGCAAGTCAAAAATCTCCCTACCATTTCGTTAAATTCAATATCCTCGCAACTGCCTTATACTACGATTCAGGTTTTTTCGAAACTAGTTAGGCTTAAACGAACGACAAACAATTCTAATCAGTCTTGTTCTTGATTTCTCGTGCACTGCGATCAACTTAGTTGTGGGTCGTAGTGTCATCCGTGGGGAAATATTAGTTAAACTATTGATTATTATTCATTTGACAGGGACAGGACAATTTTAATGTTGTCCAACCTACCCTGTCACTGATGAAAAGCAATTAACCTCGAAACATGCACGTCTGCACGTGGTCATTCCCAGCCAAATGAAGGATATTCTTCTGTTCAACTACAAGACGAGCACTTGCAATTGGGTCTTCTTGGAAGAACGTTGTACAAATATCTATCAGATGTAGTTCAATGTCCGTCGTTGAAGTAGTTGTTTTCTGACAGACATGTTTGCCTTTATTTTTACACTTGGTGGAAACGCTTAGAGAGAAGGGTACTCCGTATTCATTTCACAAGTATATTCAATGTTTTTCATCCCATTCAGACCAACAATTTTGACGTTTTCACTTACTAGTAGCCTGTTGATATTGTACCTGTTAGATTCGATGATTTTCACTAACACTGGATCGGCGTGATGGGGATTTGATGCTGTTTGATGAAGATGATGAAGAGTTGGGTGAAGATATGGAAGATTGTTATTTTTGAAGGAAAGCATTCGTAAAATAATTGTTTCTGAATCCTTTTTTTTACATGTTCAGTTGCGAATTTCAGAGCTTTCCACACGGGAGAAGAGTATGAAATTCATATCAGTTCAAATTGTGAGAAAAAAAAAAACCCATCGCATGCATTGAAAAATCCTTCAAAGATATCAATTTTCTCCAATCAAATAACACAACCCAGTTGAGTACATGCCTCAAATTTTGTTTGTAAGAGACATCTTCCCTCACCGGCAGTGTCGTGCGCTGTTTTCAGAAATATTGAGGTTCAATGAAATTAAAATAATGGAAACGCAATATGGAATCAAACACTCTGTATTCATAGCTTCATTATATTTTGGTCGATCAACAAACCATTCTGATTGATCCTTAATGATAAATTCAATCAATTTACAACCTCGTAGGCGAATTCCATCACTGAAGAATTGAGTATTTTGTAGACTACCCTGTATAAAAATAACGGTGTACTTTTTCTCTGTATTATGGAAAATATTTCTCGCGAACATTAGGATTGCCCAGTTCCATACAATATTGAATATAAATGAGATATTGATATTTTTCAGCTGAATTTCTCCAAAAATCACAAAATTCATGATTTGGCGCCCTCTAGGGCCGAATCTAGTCATACGATCAAGTTCGGCCATTGGAGACTTTTGCTTAGAATGGCTCCAGCTACAACATAACAAAAATTCAGACATTTTCACCGAAAGACTTTTTCCCATAAGGAGTGTGCGTGGTCCTTTGGTGAGGACATTTGAAAACCTACAATGATCAGAATGCATTGAAAAAAATATTACAAATAATTTGACATTACCCTCCGATCTATTAGTTTCAAGATGGCTTTTTCGATGTGCGACTGACGAACAAATAGCAAATTCTTATGAGGTTAGTAGGTGATCAATCATAAATTCATTTTATCCATAATTTGGTACTCCGGTGAATGAACGCATATTTCCTATCTGAGTGAGATTGAATGTCTGCCTCCCATTCATGTGCACGTCAAATTCCACTGAGGTTGAAAATGTTAGTTCTAACGGAAATCCTGAGTGTTAAACGCAAGGCATGGCAAACAAATTGCCCATTTTTTCTGACGTGATGTTTAGTACGCAGATTCTAGAATTCATTAATGAATTTAAAAATGCTACTAGAGAAGTGTCAGAATAGTTCGATAATATCGAATTTTGTAAAGATTTCAGGATCAGATTTTCAGAACATTTTTGAAAAACATCTTTGAAAAAGAATGCACGCCGTGAGAATTGCAGATTCAATGAGCTAATATTAAAAGCAAGTTGGATGTGGAGCCTCAGTAGAAATGTTACTGGGTGCCTCACATAGCCATACTAAATCCAATATTTGCAGAAATTGTGATATTTTTGTGAAAAATGTCATTCAGTGTTCATCAGATGTAAACCCCAACCAATAATACCATTGGATAATTTTGTGCCAAAACAAAGTAGACAATAATCTTAGAAATGTTTGAATTTTGGAGATATTCCCTAATTTTTTTCTGCTCAATATTTCATCTAAAGATCTCATCTGAACTGCTTTCCTATAATTACTCGGATTATTCCATTATATTCTACTGAATCATCCTCTGGATTTTTTCAATAAAGACCAAGAAGGAATGTTCACTCGATTATGTATACCAATGGAATAGGATGAGAGAGGTAGATAACTCATTCTATTCAAATTTAAATTGAATCACTCTGCAATAATAAGAAAATATGATAACCGATTCATATGCAAGTATGGTGTCATTCACAAAACCTATAATTTCACTAATACAGAAAAAAAATTCCGGATCCCTTAGGTTCTAGGATTGCTGCGTGAATTTGTGGAAATCTCCCACACCCTTTCTCTCTTTGTCTCTTTTTTTCTCTGTATCTTCATTTTTCTCTTTCCCTCTCCACCTCTTTTTCTCTCTTGCTTTTTCTCTCTGTGGAATACAGTTAGTAGATAACTTGTGAATTATATTTTTGAGATATTTTCCTTTCACTAGATTTTCAACTGACCTCCAGTTTGACCTTGGATTGAAGCAACATCATGGAATTAAATGTTATGAACAATAATTACACCAATAAATATCAATAGAGCATAAAATGAGTAGTTTTTTATCAGAAGAGGCCAACATTACAACTTGAGAAATGACAGTTATATATTTCGTCGTGAAAAATCTCATTTTCTACGTATTTTAATTGCATGCAACCAAATTTCTGTGCGAGATTTTATTTTATGAGAAAACACTAGAAATACACGATTTTCAGATTCAAATGTAAATAACAAATTAATAAATGACAGTTGTAAGTCTATAACATAACAGAACATACTATCTTTCATGTGATGGTACAGTCGGTTTCCTACTAGTACTTTGTATGAAAAAAATTCTTTATTGAATGGCCTAAGCCACACATCGGAGACATAAAGTAGCGCCACCACTTCCCAACTGAATAATTGGAGCAACTTCAACTAAAAGAAAAGCTCGAAAAACCCCTCAGAACCACCAATGAGTCAATGAGAGTTACTCCATTCTCCAACAAAGTATAAAAATGTATCATTCATTTCGTGTCACCTTGTATAACAGCTATTTAAAAAAAAAATTCTTTTCGCTTTTGTATATCTGAAATCATTGAGTAAAATTTGCATTCCCCACTCAACCTACTGAGCTGATTGGCAATTCCAATGTTATTACAAATTTATTTTCATTTTCTCTTAACTTCTTGAGATGCTGGCGAAGATTGTTTTTACGCCATCTTAAGACTATAAAAGTAAACCATTACGTACTCCGCATGTTTTCTTTATAAGCTATATACTGTTCCGGCAGCATATTTTGCAATATTAATAAACGTGTACCGTTTGGAAAACGTATGAAGTTACTTTTAAGGAGGCATTGCCTCAGAAGAGATTATTCTTTGGAAGTTGCTGATGCAGAAGAACGGGAGAGTGCCCGCTTATAAAGTATTTTTTGCCAAGACAAAGTTTTGGTGAATTATCTCAAGATGATTAACTAAAGCTGCAATATCAGTCCGTGAAACCAGAAAGGAACGTGAGAGGGACGTGAATTGTTGACTTAGACACTATTGTAGAATGGGAGTTCAAAAACTTGGTGGAATTTAATTCGAACAAAATACAAGCATGTCTCTTAAATTAAATAAAAATTAGCCCAAAATATTAGTTTGGTTGAGAAATACATATGCACATAAAAAACATGTCGATTCGCAATCTACAAAAGCCGTAATAGTTAATTATAATAGAGAGTGGGCCAGTGAACACGTAACAGCAGCTCTGTAGGTCAGTAAAAATGTTTGAACACGTCAACTACATTCTATCGGGTCATTGGTTTTTCCACTTATGTCGAAAATGTTGAAGGACCTGATGAATCGAATTATAGTCGGCTGTGAGACAATAAGAAATACACCAGGAATAATTGCGCGAATACGACAATCAATGAGACGAAGAGTTAAATCTTGTATCAAGTCTGAGGGAGGTCATTTTGAAGAATTGTTGTAGCTTAGGCACAAAGCTACATTTACGTTGGAAAGTTAGAAGGCAAAATGGAATTTTGTCACAAATTGAACGAGGAATTCAGAAATGATTTTCAGTTTGAAATATCTCAGTAATATATAATTTTCTTCTTTAAAAAGATTGAGATCATTATCCGAATGCGCGTTAATGCTGAACATGAAAATCCTAATTGCATTACAAAAAATGCACAATTACTAGCTTTTGAAACCCACCAATTTTCATTTGCATATCTCGACCGGTTTCAGAGCAATCAATAAACAGTTAGTTTTTAAGAAAAACTATGTATGTCGAAAAAAGAGGCGGACTCAAGTTATGTAGCAAACCGTCATTATTTTTTCATGCATCAGAATCAGAATATAAATCAATTCTTTTTCGTCAATTAACTTAATGTTCAAATTGTGTACTACCCATTTCCATATAATAGTACAAGTTCTGTTCAAAATGAGACCTCACATTTCGTAGCATTTCGGAGATTCTAGATGCATATATTTTGAATGAAAAAATCGAGTGGGGATAAATCTGGGTATCTTGCTGGCCACTTTATAGAGCCTCTTCTTACAATCCATCTTCCAGGAAATATTCTACGCAAAAACTCCCTAACAGGTTGTGCATAATGTGGAGGTGTCCCGTCTTGTTAAAATAGGAAGTGGTCTTCATGATAACGATCGTAATTTTCGATTATGTCTACTAATTGTGGATAAACAAATTACAAATAAGTTTCTCCTGTCATGTTACCGTCGAGAAATACTGGTCCAATCAAACGCTCCCCAAAAATACCAGCCCAGACATTGAGTTTTTGGGGATTTTGAGTATGGACTTCGTGGAAAACATGTGGATTGCCATTTGATCAATTACGACAATTATTATGACGGTTCACAGTCGAATTCAAAAAAAATTTAGACTCAAAAGAAAATCAGATTTCATTCAATTGGTGTATTCTACCAAATGTATTTTGTAGGAGTGGAATTTATTAGATATGTTTCAGTTTTCGGCGGATACTGGTTCTACTGATATTGGTAACACTACCCAATTTCCTTATGCTCAATGATGGGTCTGCACGAACTTGTCCTAAATCTGCAACTTCAACAGGTTCATTTCTCAACGGAAATTCACTTACTCTGTAAAATCATTATCCTCACTGTATACCGATCTGGCAAAGGCAACTTTGATTTATTCTTAAACAATTTTGGTTGCCTATTGAACCACATAGTCAAGTTTAATACTAAAATTGTGATAACTGGGGATTTCAATGTCAATTTTAGAGGTAATTCAACTGCTTAGAGTGATTTGCAATGTCTACTGACATCCTTCGGATTGAATTTCATTATCCACGAATTTACAAGGATCACAGCAACTTCAGCTAGTTGCATCGATAACATATTCACCAGCTTAGAAAAAGAGTCTTTTGAGGGCGGAGTTTTCGAACCTTGTTTATCTGATCACCGTGCCCAATACTTTGTGATGAAATCTTTGTCTGAAATGTCTAGTCAGAAATCAGTTTCACGAGTGATAAACAGGAGTGGATTACTAAGTCTGAAACAGGCCTTATCATATATTAAATGGGATTCTTACGAAATTTACCAAAGTGTTGATAATCTAGCTTCCTATCTTGTAGATACTTACAGTAATTTAGTCAAGGAAATATTTCCAATGAAAACCCATACTTCCATAAACAAAAAGTCTCCGGTTCAATGGTTCAATGATTATCTGAGACGAATGAGACAAACTCTTTCAATCACAAGCTCATGGCTGATATAACCAAAGATCCTGCAGATATTTTAGCCTATAAGAACTTCAGAAACGAATACAATTTACAAATAAAAAACTCAAAAAAGCTGGCCTATGATAATTTCATCATTTCTTCCGAAAATAAGTCCAAATCATATTGGAAAATAATTAATTTTGAAAGAAATAAAAACAAAACCTGTACTCTTACCAGCAATATATCTCCTGATACTTTCAACGATTTCTTTGTTGAAATTGCCGATAAAATCATAAAATCTCTTTCAGTAACATCAAATATTGATTTACTCAACTTTAAGAAGTTTCCTGCTCCTAGCAGTTCCTTTTTTATAGTTCCAGTTACTGAAGAGGAAGTTTTGGATGTGATACGGTCACTAAAAAACTCCAAGTGCTCAAACGCAAATGAATTAAATAGTGAAATAATTAAGGAAACCTCCAACATCATATTGCAACCCCTCACCGAACTGATCAATCTAATATTCGCGTCAGGTGTATTTCCTGTTGCATTCAAACTGTCTCGAGTTATTCCTCTATTGAAAAAAGGCGATATTTCACTTGTCGACAATTACCGTCCAATTTCGATTATATCTATATTTGGTAAAATAGTCGAAAAAATAAACAACGCCTCAACGCATATTTTGAAAAATACAATTTTTTCAATAATTCCCAATTTGGATTTCGAAAGGATCGCTCTACGACGCAGGCTGTTTTGAAAGTCATTAGCGATGTAGTAGAGGGTATTGAGCTTGGGCACCACACAGCAATTACACTTTGTGACCTATCCAAAGCCTTCGACTACGTCTCTCATGACATTTTATTGGAGAAACTGCCTTACTATGGCATTAGGGGAGTGGCTTTGTCTGTAATGAAGTCATATTTGGAGGGTCGTCATCAAGCTGTAACTACTAATAGTTCTACTTCAAGTTTCAAACTTGTGAAGCATGGTGTTCCTCAAGGATCAGTCTTGGGGCCTCTCTTGTTTATTATTTATGTAAATGATATCGGTCGTTTTATGAACCCACATAAATCTGTTTTGTTTGCTGACGATACTACTTTTATTTATTCCGACAAGAACTTATCAGAACTTGAGAGAGTAACTGAAGAGGTAAATAGTAAGGCAGAAACATGGTTTTCTGCAAACAGACTGAAACTGAATTCTGACAAAAAAAATTTCAACAGGCCTTGCTACGTCGGACGTGGATAGTGTGAAATTACTTGGAGTCATTGTGGATAGCAGTCTCTCTTGGAATAATCACGTCGAACAATTGTGCAGTAGGTTATGTAGTACACTTTTCCTTTTACGTCAACTAAAGAATATCACTAGCTGGGATACACTCAAAACTACATATTTCTCCCTTTTCCACTCTCACATCAGTTATGGTATAATTCTATGGGGAAACTCAAGTGGCGCTATAAAAATTTTTAAACTTCAGAAAAGAGCAATCAGAATCATCACAAATTCAGGCCAACCGCTTTTCTTAAAACTTCAAATAATGCCTTTACCGACCCTATATATTTATAGTGTCCTGGTAGAAATTCATAAGAACGCAAATATACTAATCAAGCAATGTGACGTTCATGACCATAATACCAGACCCGCAAAGAATATTCGTACAAATCGCTATCGGCTTAGTAAATCTCAAAGAAATACTTTAGACTTCAACCTTTACAATAATTTACCAGATGATTATAAATGTCTCTCTATGCATCGTTTCAAAAATTCCCTGAAGAGTTACCTTTTGAAATATTGCTTCTACTCTGTAAATGAATACGTTAGTCATTTTCAAAATCGACAGTTGTGAACATACTCACCATAATTCTTTCAAAGTGTTAATCAGTAAGATTATATAAATTGTGTTGAAAATATTTTAATTGTAATCTGACCTTATTTTAATTGATTGGTATTTATGAGTTTTTTTTCTAATATGTATTTTTGACGTGCTACAAACATTTCGAAAATTAACTTAGTAAAGTAAATACTTCAATGTATTTTATTCGACAACAATTCATGTTCTTGTTTCAGATTGTGAAAATTTGTGTATATCTGTTTGTGATAACTTAGATGTATATTTTTACGAATTTTAATTAACATTTTATACATGATTGACTTGCCAAAAACATATTTGTAACTTGGTCAAATAAATTCTATTCTATTCTATTCTATTCTATTCTGTCTCGATTCTTGTTGGCTACTAATCCAGTTTGACGAAATTTTCGCAATAATTCTAGAACGTATTTTCTAGTAACAAATTTATCTGAATGCATTTCATTGAACAAATTAGCTATATGGTTACCGCACATACCATTCTAAAAAAAATTGTTATTATTGCAATTTTTTCCGCAATCGTATATACCATTATTGAGGAACGATATTCAGCAGCTTCAGTCAAGTCATTCAGTCGTTCAATCAAAGCGATCATATTGACACTGATAGTCCTCAAATGCGTTTTGGCGAAATAATGATCTCAAACATGTTTTTGTTGTACTCGCATTTGAGTCCATTTCGAGAAAACTTCTTTTTATCGATTCCTTAGGCCCGGTTTCACCAAAAGACTCTTAATCTCAGACTAATTAATCTTGATTTGATAGTGAATCTGGATTAACAGTGTTTCCAGTTTCACCACAACAAAATTATTTGATGTAGATCGCGATTAATGAAATCGCGATTAGATAATCTAATTATTTGGCATCAATGGAAATTTGACGTTTCGTATTCTAATGTCAGTGTTACAAGTGCAGAACCAGTCAATCCAATTCATATAGTTTCACCATAATTAACTTGAACAAGGTTCAATTATATTTATAATAATAGGTATAGGTGTATGGTAGTTTGGTGATATGTCCCAACGTATTGAAGAGTCGAAGAAACTGAGGGATCCTATATTCAGCATTGGTGATAAAAATATTCTCATTGATATTGTTCAGAAGTATTTTCAAATCGAGAACAAGAAGACTGATAATGGAACCATGAATTCCAAAAATGATTGTTGGAGTAACCGGATAACAGAGGAGTTCAATTCCGGGGCTTTCTATCCGCGATCTACAGTAGTTCTCAAAAATTGCTGGAAAAATTTAAAAGCAGAAGGAAGAAAAGTTGCAGCTGATGACAGGCTAGCAAGACTCAAGACAGGCAAGCAATCATACATTTACTAGCATACAAGCTGCTTCTTTCTTCCAATGTTCATAGCAGTCTTCTTCTATTAAAGGTGGTGGTCCGAGGAGAGAAGTTGAAGTTGATCCTATTATGTTTCGGGTGATAGAACTGATTCGTCCTACTGTGGAAGGGCTGAAAAATCCCTTCGATAAGGATATCAGAATAGACAATGGTGAGTATGGGTCCGGTCCATTTTATTTTCCATACTACTAAGAAAGTGAAGTCACTTCGGGAAACATAATTTTCTTGATTCTATTTCAGCCATATAAGAAGATAATCATTGTCCAGAGGTTTTACGGGAAACTGAAGAAAATGTGAGTAATAATATGTTATTATATTATTATATATTAGTAATATGTTACCAGAATGAAAGTTACCAGAATGAAAATTATTGGATAATTGTATCAAAAATGTTATTTTCGGTGTAATTTTTATTTATTTTTTTCATTCTGATATAGGTTTATTCACTATTTGCAGCAAGAATTTGCGAAATTTCGTTACATAATTCAATTGAAGTGATTTTTCGTGGAAGTGAGAGACAAGAAAACATCCATTGAGTGGTAGTATCATATCTAACGATACATCATCCGCCTAGCATATCATTTGTCATGTCCTACAGGGCGATGAGAAGAAAATGAAAGAAAAAAAATTGAAAAATAAAATTGATCATAGGCGACATATGTTTCGAATTATGGATTATCAGACGATTTTGAACAATATTTTCCCTTGAATTTTAATTCTACCATGAGAAATGAAGTAACAGGATCATAGTTTTTTGAAAACAGAATAATTTTCAATCTTCCTCGTATGGGGTTGCAGAAAATTCAATTATGGTGAATGCAATATTGATTTGGAATAAAGCAGAGGTTTCTATCAAAAATGAATATTTTTAAGAAAGCAATAATAAAAAAGTTTTCCATATGCTGCGAACTTTATGCCGCATAATGTATATTTTCATGTATAACATGAGCTGTATCGAGAGAAGATATTTCCATTCTTTTTGTCTTCCATGGTCATCATAGTTACCTTATGTGAAATAATATATCGGAATTGAATTTTTCCGTAGGTGCAAGTTGTCAGCAGCTCCAACGGAGACTGGTCTCAGTAT